>CM051492.1:0-10000 GCA_028015225.1 Carex myosuroides | reverse complement strand
GGGTTTAGGGTTTAGGGTTTAGGGTTTAGGGTTTAGGGTTTAGGGTTTAGGGTTTAGGGTTTAGGGTTTAGGGTTTAGGGTTTAGGGTTTAGGGTTTAGGGTTTAGGGTTTAGGGTTTAGGGTTTAGGGTTTAGGGTTTAGGGTTTAGGGTTTAGGGTTTAGGGTTTAGGGTTTAGGGTTTAGGGTTTAGGGTTTAGGGTTTAGGGTTTAGGGTTTAGGGTTTAGGGTTTAGGGTTTAGGGTTTAGGGTTTAGGGTTTAGGGTTTAGGGTTTAGGGTTTAGGGTTTAGGGTTTAGGGTTTAGGGTTTAGGGTTTAGGGTTTAGGGTTTAGGGTTTAGGGTTTAGGGTTTAGGGTTTAGGGTTTAGGGTTTAGGGTTTAGGGTTTAGGGTTTAGGGTTTAGGGTTTAGGGTTTAGGGTTTAGGGTTTAGGGTTTAGGGTTTAGGGTTTAGGGTTTAGGGTTTAGGGTTTAGGGTTTAGGGTTTAGGGTTTAGGGTTTAGGGTTTAGGGTTTAGGGTTTAGGGTTTAGGGTTTAGGGTTTAGGGTTTAGGGTTTAGGGTTTAGGGTTTAGGGTTTAGGGTTTAGGGTTTAGGGTTTAGGGTTTAGGGTTTAGGGTTTAGGGTTTAGGGTTTAGGGTTTAGGGTTTAGGGTTTAGGGTTTAGGGTTTAGGGTTTAGGGTTTAGGGTTTAGGGTTTAGGGTTTAGGGTTTAGGGTTTAGGGTTTAGGGTTTAGGGTTTAGGGTTTAGGGTTTAGGGTTTAGGGTTTAGGGTTTAGGGTTTAGGGTTTAGGGTTTAGGGTTTAGGGTTTAGGGTTTAGGGTTTAGGGTTTAGGGTTTAGGGTTTAGGGTTTAGGGTTTAGGGTTTAGGGTTTAGGGTTTAGGGTTTAGGGTTTAGGGTTTAGGGTTTAGGGTTTAGGGTTTAGGGTTTAGGGTTTAGGGTTTAGGGTTTAGGGTTTAGGGTTTAGGGTTTAGGGTTTAGGGTTTAGGGTTTAGGGTTTAGGGTTTAGGGTTTAGGGTTTAGGGTTTAGGGTTTAGGGTTTAGGGTTTAGGGTTTAGGGTTTAGGGTTTAGGGTTTAGGGTTTAGGGTTTAGGGTTTAGGGTTTAGGGTTTAGGGTTTAGGGTTTAGGGTTTAGGGTTTAGGGTTTAGGGTTTAGGGTTTAGGGTTTAGGGTTTAGGGTTTAGGGTTTAGGGTTTAGGGTTTAGGGTTTAGGGTTTAGGGTTTAGGGTTTAGGGTTTAGGGTTTAGGGTTTAGGGTTTAGGGTTTAGGGTTTAGGGTTTAGGGTTTAGGGTTTAGGGTTTAGGGTTTAGGGTTTAGGGTTTAGGGTTTAGGGTTTAGGGTTTAGGGTTTAGGGTTTAGGGTTTAGGGTTTAGGGTTTAGGGTTTAGGGTTTAGGGTTTAGGGTTTAGGGTTTAGGGTTTAGGGTTTAGGGTTTAGGGTTTAGGGTTTAGGGTTTAGGGTTTAGGGTTTAGGGTTTAGGGTTTAGGGTTTAGGGTTTAGGGTTTAGGGTTTAGGGTTTAGGGTTTAGGGTTTAGGGTTTAGGGTTTAGGGTTTAGGGTTTAGGGTTTAGGGTTTAGGGTTTAGGGTTTAGGGTTTAGGGTTTAGGGTTTAGGGTTTAGGGTTTAGGGTTTAGGGTTTAGGGTTTAGGGTTTAGGGTTTAGGGTTTAGGGTTTAGGGTTTAGGGTTTAGGGTTTAGGGTTTAGGGTTTAGGGTTTAGGGTTTAGGGTTTAGGGTTTAGGGTTTAGGGTTTAGGGTTTAGGGTTTAGGGTTTAGGGTTTAGGGTTTAGGGTTTAGGGTTTAGGGTTTAGGGTTTAGGGTTTAGGGTTTAGGGTTTAGGGTTTAGGGTTTAGGGTTTAGGGTTTAGGGTTTAGGGTTTAGGGTTTAGGGTTTAGGGTTTAGGGTTTAGGGTTTAGGGTTTAGGGTTTAGGGTTTAGGGTTTAGGGTTTAGGGTTTAGGGTTTAGGGTTTAGGGTTTAGGGTTTAGGGTTTAGGGTTTAGGGTTTAGGGTTTAGGGTTTAGGGTTTAGGGTTTAGGGTTTAGGGTTTAGGGTTTAGGGTTTAGGGTTTAGGGTTTAGGGTTTAGGGTTTAGGGTTTAGGGTTTAGGGTTTAGGGTTTAGGGTTTAGGGTTTAGGGTTTAGGGTTTAGGGTTTAGGGTTTAGGGTTTAGGGTTTAGGGTTTAGGGTTTAGGGTTTAGGGTTTAGGGTTTAGGGTTTAGGGTTTAGGGTTTAGGGTTTAGGGTTTAGGGTTTAGGGTTTAGGGTTTAGGGTTTAGGGTTTAGGGTTTAGGGTTTAGGGTTTAGGGTTTAGGGTTTAGGGTTTAGGGTTTAGGGTTTAGGGTTTAGGGTTTAGGGTTTAGGGTTTAGGGTTTAGGGTTTAGGGTTTAGGGTTTAGGGTTTAGGGTTTAGGGTTTAGGGTTTAGGGTTTAGGGTTTAGGGTTTAGGGTTTAGGGTTTAGGGTTTAGGGTTTAGGGTTTAGGGTTTAGGGTTTAGGGTTTAGGGTTTAGGGTTTAGGGTTTAGGGTTTAGGGTTTAGGGTTTAGGGTTTAGGGTTTAGGGTTTAGGGTTTAGGGTTTAGGGTTTAGGGTTTAGGGTTTAGGGTTTAGGGTTTAGGGTTTAGGGTTTAGGGTTTAGGGTTTAGGGTTTAGGGTTTAGGGTTTAGGGTTTAGGGTTTAGGGTTTAGGGTTTAGGGTTTAGGGTTTAGGGTTTAGGGTTTAGGGTTTAGGGTTTAGGGTTTAGGGTTTAGGGTTTAGGGTTTAGGGTTTAGGGTTTAGGGTTTAGGGTTTAGGGTTTAGGGTTTAGGGTTTAGGGTTTAGGGTTTAGGGTTTAGGGTTTAGGGTTTAGGGTTTAGGGTTTAGGGTTTAGGGTTTAGGGTTTAGGGTTTAGGGTTTAGGGTTTAGGGTTTAGGGTTTAGGGTTTAGGGTTTAGGGTTTAGGGTTTAGGGTTTAGGGTTTAGGGTTTAGGGTTTAGGGTTTAGGGTTTAGGGTTTAGGGTTTAGGGTTTAGGGTTTAGGGTTTAGGGTTTAGGGTTTAGGGTTTAGGGTTTAGGGTTTAGGGTTTAGGGTTTAGGGTTTAGGGTTTAGGGTTTAGGGTTTAGGGTTTAGGGTTTAGGGTTTAGGGTTTAGGGTTTAGGGTTTAGGGTTTAGGGTTTAGGGTTTAGGGTTTAGGGTTTAGGGTTTAGGGTTTAGGGTTTAGGGTTTAGGGTTTAGGGTTTAGGGTTTAGGGTTTAGGGTTTAGGGTTTAGGGTTTAGGGTTTAGGGTTTAGGGTTTAGGGTTTAGGGTTTAGGGTTTAGGGTTTAGGGTTTAGGGTTTAGGGTTTAGGGTTTAGGGTTTAGGGTTTAGGGTTTAGGGTTTAGGGTTTAGGGTTTAGGGTTTAGGGTTTAGGGTTTAGGGTTTAGGGTTTAGGGTTTAGGGTTTAGGGTTTAGGGTTTAGGGTTTAGGGTTTAGGGTTTAGGGTTTAGGGTTTAGGGTTTAGGGTTTAGGGTTTAGGGTTTAGGGTTTAGGGTTTAGGGTTTAGGGTTTAGGGTTTAGGGTTTAGGGTTTAGGGTTTAGGGTTTAGGGTTTAGGGTTTAGGGTTTAGGGTTTAGGGTTTAGGGTTTAGGGTTTAGGGTTTAGGGTTTAGGGTTTAGGGTTTAGGGTTTAGGGTTTAGGGTTTAGGGTTTAGGGTTTAGGGTTTAGGGTTTAGGGTTTAGGGTTTAGGGTTTAGGGTTTAGGGTTTAGGGTTTAGGGTTTAGGGTTTAGGGTTTAGGGTTTAGGGTTTAGGGTTTAGGGTTTAGGGTTTAGGGTTTAGGGTTTAGGGTTTAGGGTTTAGGGTTTAGGGTTTAGGGTTTAGGGTTTAGGGTTTAGGGTTTAGGGTTTAGGGTTTAGGGTTTAGGGTTTAGGGTTTAGGGTTTAGGGTTTAGGGTTTAGGGTTTAGGGTTTAGGGTTTAGGGTTTAGGGTTTAGGGTTTAGGGTTTAGGGTTTAGGGTTTAGGGTTTAGGGTTTAGGGTTTAGGGTTTAGGGTTTAGGGTTTAGGGTTTAGGGTTTAGGGTTTAGGGTTTAGGGTTTAGGGTTTAGGGTTTAGGGTTTAGGGTTTAGGGTTTAGGGTTTAGGGTTTAGGGTTTAGGGTTTAGGGTTTAGGGTTTAGGGTTTAGGGTTTAGGGTTTAGGGTTTAGGGTTTAGGGTTTAGGGTTTAGGGTTTAGGGTTTAGGGTTTAGGGTTTAGGGTTTAGGGTTTAGGGTTTAGGGTTTAGGGTTTAGGGTTTAGGGTTTAGGGTTTAGGGTTTAGGGTTTAGGGTTTAGGGTTTAGGGTTTAGGGTTTAGGGTTTAGGGTTTAGGGTTTAGGGTTTAGGGTTTAGGGTTTAGGGTTTAGGGTTTAGGGTTTAGGGTTTAGGGTTTAGGGTTTAGGGTTTAGGGTTTAGGGTTTAGGGTTTAGGGTTTAGGGTTTAGGGTTTAGGGTTTAGGGTTTAGGGTTTAGGGTTTAGGGTTTAGGGTTTAGGGTTTAGGGTTTAGGGTTTAGGGTTTAGGGTTTAGGGTTTAGGGTTTAGGGTTTAGGGTTTAGGGTTTAGGGTTTAGGGTTTAGGGTTTAGGGTTTAGGGTTTAGGGTTTAGGGTTTAGGGTTTAGGGTTTAGGGTTTAGGGTTTAGGGTTTAGGGTTTAGGGTTTAGGGTTTAGGGTTTAGGGTTTAGGGTTTAGGGTTTAGGGTTTAGGGTTTAGGGTTTAGGGTTTAGGGTTTAGGGTTTAGGGTTTAGGGTTTAGGGTTTAGGGTTTAGGGTTTAGGGTTTAGGGTTTAGGGTTTAGGGTTTAGGGTTTAGGGTTTAGGGTTTAGGGTTTAGGGTTTAGGGTTTAGGGTTTAGGGTTTAGGGTTTAGGGTTTAGGGTTTAGGGTTTAGGGTTTAGGGTTTAGGGTTTAGGGTTTAGGGTTTAGGGTTTAGGGTTTAGGGTTTAGGGTTTAGGGTTTAGGGTTTAGGGTTTAGGGTTTAGGGTTTAGGGTTTAGGGTTTAGGGTTTAGGGTTTAGGGTTTAGGGTTTAGGGTTTAGGGTTTAGGGTTTAGGGTTTAGGGTTTAGGGTTTAGGGTTTAGGGTTTAGGGTTTAGGGTTTAGGGTTTAGGGTTTAGGGTTTAGGGTTTAGGGTTTAGGGTTTAGGGTTTAGGGTTTAGGGTTTAGGGTTTAGGGTTTAGGGTTTAGGGTTTAGGGTTTAGGGTTTAGGGTTTAGGGTTTAGGGTTTAGGGTTTAGGGTTTAGGGTTTAGGGTTTAGGGTTTAGGGTTTAGGGTTTAGGGTTTAGGGTTTAGGGTTTAGGGTTTAGGGTTTAGGGTTTAGGGTTTAGGGTTTAGGGTTTAGGGTTTAGGGTTTAGGGTTTAGGGTTTAGGGTTTAGGGTTTAGGGTTTAGGGTTTAGGGTTTAGGGTTTAGGGTTTAGGGTTTAGGGTTTAGGGTTTAGGGTTTAGGGTTTAGGGTTTAGGGTTTAGGGTTTAGGGTTTAGGGTTTAGGGTTTAGGGTTTAGGGTTTAGGGTTTAGGGTTTAGGGTTTAGGGTTTAGGGTTTAGGGTTTAGGGTTTAGGGTTTAGGGTTTAGGGTTTAGGGTTTAGGGTTTAGGGTTTAGGGTTTAGGGTTTAGGGTTTAGGGTTTAGGGTTTAGGGTTTAGGGTTTAGGGTTTAGGGTTTAGGGTTTAGGGTTTAGGGTTTAGGGTTTAGGGTTTAGGGTTTAGGGTTTAGGGTTTAGGGTTTAGGGTTTAGGGTTTAGGGTTTAGGGTTTAGGGTTTAGGGTTTAGGGTTTAGGGTTTAGGGTTTAGGGTTTAGGGTTTAGGGTTTAGGGTTTAGGGTTTAGGGTTTAGGGTTTAGGGTTTAGGGTTTAGGGTTTAGGGTTTAGGGTTTAGGGTTTAGGGTTTAGGGTTTAGGGTTTAGGGTTTAGGGTTTAGGGTTTAGGGTTTAGGGTTTAGGGTTTAGGGTTTAGGGTTTAGGGTTTAGGGTTTAGGGTTTAGGGTTTAGGGTTTAGGGTTTAGGGTTTAGGGTTTAGGGTTTAGGGTTTAGGGTTTAGGGTTTAGGGTTTAGGGTTTAGGGTTTAGGGTTTAGGGTTTAGGGTTTAGGGTTTAGGGTTTAGGGTTTAGGGTTTAGGGTTTAGGGTTTAGGGTTTAGGGTTTAGGGTTTAGGGTTTAGGGTTTAGGGTTTAGGGTTTAGGGTTTAGGGTTTAGGGTTTAGGGTTTAGGGTTTAGGGTTTAGGGTTTAGGGTTTAGGGTTTAGGGTTTAGGGTTTAGGGTTTAGGGTTTAGGGTTTAGGGTTTAGGGTTTAGGGTTTAGGGTTTAGGGTTTAGGGTTTAGGGTTTAGGGTTTAGGGTTTAGGGTTTAGGGTTTAGGGTTTAGGGTTTAGGGTTTAGGGTTTAGGGTTTAGGGTTTAGGGTTTAGGGTTTAGGGTTTAGGGTTTAGGGTTTAGGGTTTAGGGTTTAGGGTTTAGGGTTTAGGGTTTAGGGTTTAGGGTTTAGGGTTTAGGGTTTAGGGTTTAGGGTTTAGGGTTTAGGGTTTAGGGTTTAGGGTTTAGGGTTTAGGGTTTAGGGTTTAGGGTTTAGGGTTTAGGGTTTAGGGTTTAGGGTTTAGGGTTTAGGGTTTAGGGTTTAGGGTTTAGGGTTTAGGGTTTAGGGTTTAGGGTTTAGGGTTTAGGGTTTAGGGTTTAGGGTTTAGGGTTTAGGGTTTAGGGTTTAGGGTTTAGGGTTTAGGGTTTAGGGTTTAGGGTTTAGGGTTTAGGGTTTAGGGTTTAGGGTTTAGGGTTTAGGGTTTAGGGTTTAGGGTTTAGGGTTTAGGGTTTAGGGTTTAGGGTTTAGGGTTTAGGGTTTAGGGTTTAGGGTTTAGGGTTTAGGGTTTAGGGTTTAGGGTTTAGGGTTTAGGGTTTAGGGTTTAGGGTTTAGGGTTTAGGGTTTAGGGTTTAGGGTTTAGGGTTTAGGGTTTAGGGTTTAGGGTTTAGGGTTTAGGGTTTAGGGTTTAGGGTTTAGGGTTTAGGGTTTAGGGTTTAGGGTTTAGGGTTTAGGGTTTAGGGTTTAGGGTTTAGGGTTTAGGGTTTAGGGTTTAGGGTTTAGGGTTTAGGGTTTAGGGTTTAGGGTTTAGGGTTTAGGGTTTAGGGTTTAGGGTTTAGGGTTTAGGGTTTAGGGTTTAGGGTTTAGGGTTTAGGGTTTAGGGTTTAGGGTTTAGGGTTTAGGGTTTAGGGTTTAGGGTTTAGGGTTTAGGGTTTAGGGTTTAGGGTTTAGGGTTTAGGGTTTAGGGTTTAGGGTTTAGGGTTTAGGGTTTAGGGTTTAGGGTTTAGGGTTTAGGGTTTAGGGTTTAGGGTTTAGGGTTTAGGGTTTAGGGTTTAGGGTTTAGGGTTTAGGGTTTAGGGTTTAGGGTTTAGGGTTTAGGGTTTAGGGTTTAGGGTTTAGGGTTTAGGGTTTAGGGTTTAGGGTTTAGGGTTTAGGGTTTAGGGTTTAGGGTTTAGGGTTTAGGGTTTAGGGTTTAGGGTTTAGGGTTTAGGGTTTAGGGTTTAGGGTTTAGGGTTTAGGGTTTAGGGTTTAGGGTTTAGGGTTTAGGGTTTAGGGTTTAGGGTTTAGGGTTTAGGGTTTAGGGTTTAGGGTTTAGGGTTTAGGGTTTAGGGTTTAGGGTTTAGGGTTTAGGGTTTAGGGTTTAGGGTTTAGGGTTTAGGGTTTAGGGTTTAGGGTTTAGGGTTTAGGGTTTAGGGTTTAGGGTTTAGGGTTTAGGGTTTAGGGTTTAGGGTTTAGGGTTTAGGGTTTAGGGTTTAGGGTTTAGGGTTTAGGGTTTAGGGTTTAGGGTTTATGGGTTTAGGGTTTAGGGTTTAGGGTTTAGGGTTTAGGGTTTAGGGTTTAGGGTTTAGGGTTTAGGGTTTAGGGTTTAGGGTTTAGGGTTTAGGGTTTAGGGTTTAGGGTTTAGGGTTTAGGGTTTAGGGTTTAGGGTTTAGGGTTTAGGGTTTAGGGTTTAGGGTTTAGGGTTTAGGGTTTAGGGTTTAGGGTTTAGGGTTTAGGGTTTAGGGTTTAGGGTTTAGGGTTTAGGGTTTAGGGTTTAGGGTTTAGGGTTTAGGGTTTAGGGTTTAGGGTTTAGGGTTTAGGGTTTAGGGTTTAGGGTTTAGGGTTTAGGGTTTAGGGTTTAGGGTTTAGGGTTTAGGGTTTAGGGTTTAGGGTTTAGGGTTTAGGGTTTAGGGTTTAGGGTTTAGGGTTTAGGGTTTAGGGTTTAGGGTTTAGGGTTTAGGGTTTAGGGTTTAGGGTTTAGGGTTTAGGGTTTAGGGTTTAGGGTTTAGGGTTTAGGGTTTAGGGTTTAGGGTTTAGGGTTTAGGGTTTAGGGTTTAGGGTTTAGGGTTTAGGGTTTAGGGTTTAGGGTTTAGGGTTTAGGGTTTAGGGTTTAGGGTTTAGGGTTTAGGGTTTAGGGTTTAGGGTTTAGGGTTTAGGGTTTAGGGTTTAGGGTTTAGGGTTTAGGGTTTAGGGTTTAGGGTTTAGGGTTTAGGGTTTAGGGTTTAGGGTTTAGGGTTTAGGGTTTAGGGTTTAGGGTTTAGGGTTTAGGGTTTAGGGTTTAGGGTTTAGGGTTTAGGGTTTAGGGTTTAGGGTTTAGGGTTTAGGGTTTAGGGTTTAGGGTTTAGGGTTTAGGGTTTAGGGTTTAGGGTTTAGGGTTTAGGGTTTAGGGTTTAGGGTTTAGGGTTTAGGGTTTAGGGTTTAGGGTTTAGGGTTTAGGGTTTAGGGTTTAGGGTTTAGGGTTTAGGGTTTAGGGTTTAGGGTTTAGGGTTTAGGGTTTAGGGTTTAGGGTTTAGGGTTTAGGGTTTAGGGTTTAGGGTTTAGGGTTTAGGGTTTAGGGTTTAGGGTTTAGGGTTTAGGGTTTAGGGTTTAGGGTTTAGGGTTTAGGGTTTAGGGTTTAGGGTTTAGGGTTTAGGGTTTAGGGTTTAGGGTTTAGGGTTTAGGGTTTAGGGTTTAGGGTTTAGGGTTTAGGGTTTAGGGTTTAGGGTTTAGGGTTTAGGGTTTAGGGTTTAGGGTTTAGGGTTTAGGGTTTAGGGTTTAGGGTTTAGGGTTTAGGGTTTAGGGTTTAGGGTTTAGGGTTTAGGGTTTAGGGTTTAGGGTTTAGGGTTTAGGGTTTAGGGTTTAGGGTTTAGGGTTTAGGGTTTAGGGTTTAGGGTTTAGGGTTTAGGGTTTAGGGTTTAGGGTTTAGGGTTTAGGGTTTAGGGTTTAGGGTTTAGGGTTTAGGGTTTAGGGTTTAGGGTTTAGGGTTTAGGGTTTAGGGTTTAGGGTTTAGGGTTTAGGGTTTAGGGTTTAGGGTTTAGGGTTTAGGGTTTAGGGTTTAGGGTTTAGGGTTTAGGGTTTAGGGTTTAGGGTTTAGGGTTTAGGGTTTAGGGTTTAGGGTTTAGGGTTTAGGGTTTAGGGTTTAGGGTTTAGGGTTTAGGGTTTAGGGTTTAGGGTTTAGGGTTTAGGGTTTAGGGTTTAGGGTTTAGGGTTTAGGGTTTAGGGTTTAGGGTTTAGGGTTTAGGGTTTAGGGTTTAGGGTTTAGGGTTTAGGGTTTAGGGTTTAGGGTTTAGGGTTTAGGGTTTAGGGTTTAGGGTTTAGGGTTTAGGGTTTAGGGTTTAGGGTTTAGGGTTTAGGGTTTAGGGTTTAGGGTTTAGGGTTTAGGGTTTAGGGTTTAGGGTTTAGGGTTTAGGGTTTAGGGTTTAGGGTTTAGGGTTTAGGGTTTAGGGTTTAGGGTTTAGGGTTTAGGGTTTAGGGTTTAGGGTTTAGGGTTTAGGGTTTAGGGTTTAGGGTTTAGGGTTTAGGGTTTAGGGTTTAGGGTTTAGGGTTTAGGGTTTAGGGTTTAGGGTTTAGGGTTTAGGGTTTAGGGTTTAGGGTTTAGGGTTTAGGGTTTAGGGTTTAGGGTTTAGGGTTTAGGGTTTAGGGTTTAGGGTTTAGGGTTTAGGGTTTAGGGTTTAGGGTTTAGGGTTTAGGGTTTAGGGTTTAGGGTTTAGGGTTTAGGGTTTAGGGTTTAGGGTTTAGGGTTTAGGGTTTAGGGTTTAGGGTTTAGGGTTTAGGGTTTAGGGTTTAGGGTTTAGGGTTTAGGG